>WPIO01000022.1:2165000-2170000 GCA_009760855.2 Cristatella mucedo | reverse complement strand
AGATTCTCGGTCGCGCTCGATGAATGCACGAAAGTTTGCAGGACCCGGTCTTAGCCTGCCGAGCTCCCCCGACCGACCAGTACGTCGATGCATGTCTATGAATAGTGATGTGGTTCCTGCTAAAGCCACAATGCCCGAAGCAAAGATAAAATGACACTCACTGACGGAGCGTGGGAGGAGCAGGGGGCCATTTGCCATTTGCAGGGGGCCATTGGGAGTCGGCGGCGGCGCGGGACGGCGAAGCGATCCCTCGCGGGCTTCGAGAGCTTCGCTCGGTCGAGGGAAAGGCGCAGGAAGGGCTCTCTCTCTCTCTCTCTCTCTCTCTCTCTCTCTCTCTCTCTCTCTCTCTCTCTCTCTCTCTCTCTCTCTCTCTCTCGAAGAGTGCGAGCGAGACTGACCGAGGATGGTCGGAACTCCGCGATGCCCGAGGTCCTTCTTGACGGACTCGCTTTCTTTGCTAACGAATGACTCGGTCTCGTCGACCCAGAAAACGCCGGAGGCGGGCTCCAGAGCCGCTCCGCCGCCACCATTGTCGTCGTCCTCCTCGTCCTCGTCGCGGCTTGTGCCTGCAAGCGCGAGCGTGCTCACAAAAGAGAAGTCAAGCGCCAGTCGCGCTTAGCCGCCCCCCCTACTCGCTCGCGCCTTCCGCTCGACACTTCGACGGCGGCCGGGAGACAGTGTGCCGTCGGTGCAGCGCGAGCGGGCGCACCCGACTCGTCCTTGCCGTCGCCCCCGTCTTCACAGGCGTCCCAGCTGTCCACCACTCTCAGGCGGCGGTCCTCGACGCAGGCTATCCGGTGGAGGTGGCAATGGCTGTCGTAGACGACGCCGTCCGATCCGCAGACCTTCCGGCCGCCGTCCGGGCACGCGTCCTCGGGCGCGCAGTCGCAGAACGGCTGCGAGCGCCCGTCTAGCTTGCACACCCTTCCGCTGCTGCACCGATGGTGGCGGCATTTATCTGAAGAGACTACAAATCGAGGCGGCGCCGGCTCGAGCGGTGGTGGCCGGACTGCGCACGCACGAGCTTCCTTTTTGAGCGAGCCCGCTGCTGCCCGATTCGGTCACTCGGGCTCCGCCACCAATGACTTCAGATTTGCGGAAGTCTTGGACGAATGTGGGGCGAGCGTGCGGAGGGCGACGACGTTCGTTCGAACCTCCTCCAATAAAAAAACCGCTTTGACTAAAGCGAATGCAAAGACCGCTCACGGGAACTTTTTTTCGCCAACCATCGGTAATCTAACGCCTGTTTAGTCAAAGCGACCGGCTGAGGTTCAGCTACACGCGGTCAGCACTAGCGGCAGCGCTTTTGAGGTCAAAGCGCTTCCGAGGGGGGGGGGCGTGGGCAGGAGACTCGGTATGAAAGACATTGCTAGCGAAGAAGATGAGTAGTACTAAAGGTTCGATACGATAAACAAGTGGGCGAACTCATTTCTAATAAAAAATTTGCCTCTTTTAAATTGCATTACGAATGGTGCTTCGCTGCTGTCAAACAATGGCGGTACGGAAACGAAGCCCCGGCTGTGAAAGCAATATGCTGGCGTTTCCGGAGGCTGGCCCTCGAGATACGTGTGGCTGTCGTCTAGCCACTTTCGCTTCCGACGAACCGATGCCGACGCCAGCTCAGCTCAGCTCTCGTACTCGCGGCTCATTGAATATTTCTCGGTGTTGCACTATCCGCAGTTCAGGGGGTCATAATAATAATAATAATATTGCACTTGATAAAGCGCCCTCAGAGAACTTAATCTCTTTCTAGGCGCTTTACATTTGCTGCAAAGTGATATGCAATTGAATAGTAAGTAAAATCATGCGTGAAAAACAAACAAAATGAATAATACGGTTAGGGGTGACATGCACTGGGTCAGCATGCAAATGTGGTTAGTGGCAGCATGCACAGTGTCAGCACGCATAAGCACATCAAGGACGAATCACAGGGACCCACTAAATGCTATCCTAAATAGGTGTGTTTTTAAGTTTCTTTTAAATGTGGTCAGGTCATGGGATGTTCTGACGCAGGTCGGGAGGAAGTTCCAGGCTTTGGGAGCATACGAGCTGAATGCACGGTCTCCAAAGGATTTAAGGTTTGTACGAGGTATTTCCAGACTGTTGGATTCCGAAAAGCGGGTGGTACGATGCTTGGCCTGATGGGGTAGTATATCTGAAAGATAGGCTGGAGCCATAGAATGAAGAGACCTAAAAGTGAGCGACAAAACCTTGAAGTCAACCCGTTGCTTGACTGGTAGCCAGTGCAGGTCGGCGAGAAGTGGAGTAATGTGGCAACTGCGACGCTCACGAAAGACAAGCCTAGCTGCAAAGTTTTGCACCAGCTGCAATCGCCTGATCGCACATGCTGGTAGGCCAGTAAGCAGTTAGTTGCAGAAGTCGAGACGGGATGTCACGAATGCATGGACCAACTTGGACGTGGTATCTCTATCTAAACAAGCCCGAATTTTAGCAATGTTATGAAGCTGAAAATAGGCAGATTTGACTGTGGAGCTGATATGGTCGTCTAACGAGAGGTCGGTTTGGAATATGACACCTAGATTTCGAGCTGATTCAGCTGGAGATATGCTGGCAGAGCCAATTTTAAGAGTCCGCCTTTCCAATCTCTGAATCACACTGGGTTTGCCCATAACTAGTAAGTTAGTTTTTATCATCGTTTAGTTTTAGAAAATTTGCTGCCATCCATGTGCGGATGTCATCAATGCATGCAGCAAGTGAGTTGAGAGAATTTGAGGTGCTCGAAGGCTGGGAGGGATCAAAGCAAAGGTACAACTGAGTGTCATCCGCATAGAAGTGAAAGCCTAGATTGTGCTTGGCAATCACATCAGCAAGAGGGAGAGTATAAACCGTGAAAAGAACCGGACCTAGCACGGAGCCCTGAGGTACTCCATATTTCAGAGGTACTTCAGATGATCTTTGTCCATTCACGTCAATACTCTGGAGTCTCCCGTCATGAAATTCATACCTCTTGCTAAGTCCTTCAAAGTGCGATCGGCTGACGGAGGAATCCATAGCAGATCCAACAGTTATAATTGCTACCTGATCAGGTACTGTATGACGGGCAGTCGAAGGTCGGGAGAGGGGGGAGCGACGGTCTGCTGAAATCGGCCCATTTCCCGCGTTGGCTGGTTTTGGAAGTATTGTCTGCTGCTCGTTTACTCGTTCGCCGAGTGGCCATTCTTCGAGAAGCTGCGAGAATTAGGTCCTCTGCAGCACATTCAAGTCTGAGAGCGGGTTTAACTACCGTCAGCTCTTAAACGGATGAAAATATTCATCTTCGCTTATACGTTTGCATCGCATCGCTCTGCAGCCAGAGCTACCGCTTACGCTCTCAGTTCATACGGGTTGGTAAAGACGCGCTAAATCGAGCGCACAAGCTCACTTGCCGGTGCTTAAAGGATACGCTATAAAGGAGCCACTTTCCTTCGCCTCGTGTCACTCGGCGGAATACTGTGACCGTCAAAGCGAGTTCGCAGCTGCAGCTTCGCAGCCGGGCCAGCGCTCTGCAGCTTGAGCGTCGCCGGCTCTTATTTCAGCCTGTGTACAGCTCTCTGCAAGTGTAAGTTTTAGCTACAATTCTCTGTCAGCCAACTTCTGTCCTCTAAACGGTTTCTTCATCGGCAGCTCTCTTTTACGTCCTGAATCCATCTTCTCGAGTACAGCGTGGTTTAAAAATTCGGCCGCAGAGCGAAAGTCTAGGGAGTCTAGCTCCCGATTCTTCTCCTCCTCCACCACCACCTCCGCATCCACCACCTCCTCCTCCACCACCACCACCTCCACTTCCACCTCCTCCTCTTCCACCACCTCCTCCTCCACCACCTCCAACACCACCACCACCTCCTCCTCCTCCACCTCCGCCTCCTCCACCTAATCCATCACCTCCTCCTCCTCCACCACCTCCTCCTCCACCACCTCCTCCTCCACCTCCTCCTCCTCCACCTCCTCTTCCACCTCCTCCTCCACCTCCTCCTCCACCTCCTCTTTCTCCTCCTTGCTGAGACGCAAGCAAAGTATCGCAGAAATGCGCCTGCGTGAAATCCTGCGGCTGCCGCGGCTGCGGCGATGTACTGGCCTGCAATAACAGCCCTTCTTGAGCAAGTCAGCATAGGCGACCGTTACGTTTTTTCGTCCTAGATAGTTATGCAAGCGTGGGCGCCGGATAGTTTTGAGTCCGGCAGCTGACGATCCTTTCTTAGCTTCTGCAAGCGAGTCGATAGCCGCGAAGGCTCTTCTTCCGCCGCTGCACAAATGAGGCTGCTTGAATCAGCTAATCTTTACTGTGATTTGCACGCACCGCCAAAGCCGCATTTAACTCCGCCGACGGCTAATGCGTTGTCGATTGCGTCTGCTTCTCGAGTCGCGGGTCACGTGGCAGCTGAGGGTGCAGCCGACCGCCGGCTCGTGTTTCTCAGCGCCTGGGCTCTTCGGCATCCGACGCTTCAGCAGGCCACAAGAGCTCCGCCTCAGCGAAGCCTCCGCCCAGCCCGGCCCGCTCGAGTGAGCAGAGTGAGCAGTGAGCCTAGAGTTTTTGCCGTGTTTGCGAGCAGGAGTTTTGTCGTAGGGGAATTATTACGCGCCGTCCCGACCCCCTGAGGTTCGGACCGACCAGGATACTGGAGCGACGGCAAGAGAGCTGTGTCGGCGGCTCGCCATTTAGCCAAGGAGAAATCGCGCCAATGCTGCGTCGCCCAAGCGAGAGCACTTCGCTGCTTCGAGGCCGCGTGACCGACCTTGAAGCAGGGTGACCCTGGCGGCGGCGGCGGCGGCAACGGCCGGCCGCCCACCGGTGTCGTGCGACGCGTGAATCACGTCGGCGCTGAGGCTTGTGTCCGGTGTAGGTTCCGGCCTGATGCGGGTCTCCTAAAAAGAAACAATTTTTTCTAATAAAAACAGTAACGGCGATCCCAGTATTTTGAGGCGAGTGTCGAATCCCGCGATGGAAAGTCCAGCGAAATATTAAATGTGCACAACGAAACCTCAAGCGGCAGGCGGTACCTAGA